>JANKKI010000088.1:462500-505143 GCA_025175665.1 Cinchona pubescens
GTCCCCTATTCTTATCCTAAGAAACTGAAAGAAACCTCAAAAACGGAAGAAAGGATGGAAACTGAGAAAGAAAGAGATGTCTCTTAGACACATCTTCCAAATGTATAAGAGACAGAACTTAAACAGGAACAAGAGGGATCCACCGAAGAAGATCCTTCTTCTTATTATGTTCTCTGGAAGAAAAGAGGATGTGTATAACAAAGGTCTGTCTCAGAAGAAATTCGAAAATGGAAAGGAAAAAACATTTAGGATGAATTTCACTTTCACTTTACAGAGACAGACTATAGCAATAGCCCATTTTATGATGATAAGGATTCTCATCTGAATATGAATGGGAATCAAGAAAATTCGAAATTAAAAGATAAAAAAGCTACTCAAACAAAGGAACTCTTCCGCTTTGAAAAACCTGTTGTAAGTACTCTTTTAGATTTAAATAATAAAATAAACTAATAAAAAAATAGATAGATAAGATAAATAGAAGAAAAGATCAGAAGAGATGCGCCCACCACCTATATATTTGACAGCTTCTCCTATCCGAATTCGATCAAAAAAATGAGTTAATTCTGCTAATCTTCTTATTCCTCCAGTTAAGAATGTTGTATAAAAATAATCTATGTAAGCACGATTATATGACCAATCATATATGCCATTTACAATTTTGTCCCAAAGAATTCTCTTAGGTCCTCTTTTAAGAACTGAATTAATTAAATCAAAATTTAGTAAAGAGGAATAGGGGGGTTTATATAAAAAGGATGCTATAAATATTCCTAAATAAGCTATACTAACTGAAAAAACTGCACCTTTCAAAAATTCGTACCAATCGACCGAATTGTTCAACTTTTGATGCAAAAGATTTATAGATGGAGTTAACCATTTAGATAATATATCTAAATCCACCTCTTCTTGATTGAAGGGAATTCCTATAGACCCAACGAACAAAGTAAATAGACCTAATACAAGTAAAGGGAATACCATAGTATTACCCGATTCGTAGAGATAGGAATAAAACTTTTTACTTTCAAAATGAGCAATAGTAATAACAGGGTCGTGTCACATTTGTAACATTGTCATCAATTGGATATGCCCTTTTCGAAAAAAAAGAAGAACTTTCATTATTATTCACTGTTAATAAAGGCAAATTCTTGTTAATTCTTTACGAAGCTCCTTTACCCCATAGAGATATTGAATAGAAAGGTTTTTTGTTTACCAATACCAATGTAATTTTGAAAATGAACATTTAAATGCCCTTCAAAAGTAAGTAAGTAGATCCGAAACATATAAAATGCAGTTAATCCCGTAGGTAGCCCAAGCTATTATTGCGAAAATAGTTGAATACAACCAACTATCATTAAGAAGTTCATCTTTGGACCAAAAACAAGCCAGATGCGGAATACTTCTAATTGATTGTTTCCATTGAATGAATAACGGATCCGGATCCTAAAAATAATAATGCTTTGGAATAAGCATGAGTAATCAAATGAAATAAAGCACTTCGATAAGACCCCATACCTAGAGCTAGCATCATATAACCCAATTGAGACATTGTGGAATAGGCTAAACCTCTCTTAATGTCTTTTTGAGCAAGAGCTAAAGTAGCTCCTAACAATATTGTTATTATCCCTATCACCGAAATGAAATTCATTATGTAAGGTATAACTATGAAAAGAGGAAGAAGCCGAGCTACAAGAAATTCCCTTGCTACCATAGTAGCGGCATGTGCAAGAGCGGAAATAGGAGTGGGCCCTTCCATGGCATCGAGTAACCATACATGAAGGGGAATTGTGCAGATTTAGCAAAGGCACCGCAAATAATAGAGCAGACATAAAGTAACAAATAAAAATTGAGGTTCTAAGGTTATAAATCAAGTTATTGAATATTTCGAATAAATCCCGAAATTCAAAACTTCAATATCATATCAATAAAATATTAAATCTATAAACAAGAACCATAATTCCAACGGTAGTGATTAATATTGACATAATAGAAGTAAGTGGATCAATCAAGTAACCGAATTCTAAAGAAAAATCATTAGTAATGATCCAAGACCATAACTATATTGATAAATAGAATTGCTATTTATTTGTTGAATAGACAGATTGATTGAAAAAATCATGACTATACTTAACAATAAAACACTCTGAAAAGACCACATACGACGAAGGTTTTTTGTTGCCAGTTGGAAAAAGAAGAAGTCCCATCCCTATTAATATAGGAATTGAAAGTGGAATAAAAGGTATGATCCACCTGTATTGGTATGGCTGTTGCATAAGGTTTTTTAATTCTTTGAATTTATTAATTTTTTCGATTCAACGGATCTTACCTCTTTGAAAGGGGTCAATAAAAGTGAAGATATGGACTAAGTTAAACTAACTTAACTATAATTTTAGAATCTTTTGTTTTTTTAATATGAAGTTGTCGAAGGTATCCTATATAGAAAATCCTACTTGTCTCATTTACTTCGATGTTTGGCTCTTTGAGAAGTCAAATATGTGGCTTAAGAAATACATGAATGCATATATAGAGCCACATTAGAGTAAGGAGCCTAACTAGAAAGGCCATTATAATGGGATATTATTGAGCGACCATGCACAATGATCCTTATCAGCCACAAGTGTCAAATTCATGCGCCAATTCTGCAAAGATCGGCCACAAATCTTACTTCTATTACAAGTTCATAATGCTTTTCCAGCAATGGGGCATTGCTATATTTGGCCCTCTTCTAAAAGGGACAGGAGGACATAAGTTTTTCTAAAATAGCCATTGACTATTTCTCTAAATGGATAGAGACTAAACCACTCAGGTCTATTTTAGAAAAGAATGTGAAACCTTCTTTTGGAAGGACATAGTTTATAGGTATGGAATACCTCGAGTGCTTATTTTGGACAATGGAACATATTTTGTAAGGTCTTTCTATGCAGATCTGGGAGTTGAACTACACACCACTTTCGTGGGACATCCACAAGTGAATGGTCAGACAGAAGTTTCCAATGGAATTTTACTGTCTAGAATCAAGACACGATATTAATAAAGCCAAAAGGGACTGGATTGAGGAATAACTAAGCATGTTGTGGTCATACTGAATTGTTCCGAGAGCCGCCAATGGCATGACCTCTTTTAGTCTCATGTATGGAGCAGAAGTAGTAATCCAAACAAAAATTGGAATGCCTACATAACGAATAATTCATCACTTGACGCATCTTCTGCCGATCAAGAACGAATGATAGATCTAGATTTCTTAGAAGAAAGAAGACTAATAGCGGCCATCCGAGAAGTAAATTACAAACAAAAGATGATAAACATTACAACGCAAAGGGTTCGACAAAGGTACTTTAGACCAGACGACCTGGTTCTTTGAAGAAACAAAGCCAGCCGAGTTTATTGTATTACAAAAGTGGATGGCAATTGGGAAAGACCATAACAAATTGTGAAAGCTTACACACAGGTTTGTATAGGCTTGTTGATCATCAAGGCAAACCTGTTCCATGAACTTGGAATGTTGTCAATTTGAAAAAATATTACATGGGAAATTAAGTGATCTTTCACAAAGATGTTCAAAAGAAAGCAATCATTGTATATTCCAAAATGATAATAGCAATCTTTACAAAAATTTTCATCGATGAGATATTACAAAAAAAATCACCCTATACATATACTACTCTCGTTCTTCCTCAAAAGCAGTATTAGGAACAGGAGGTAAATCCAGCAAAGGAATAGATAAATCTTCAACTGTGCAGTGCCTTGTAAAGAGATCTCCCAGCATGTTCAGCAATTCAACAGTGCTTGAGGGATGATGATCTCGGAAGAAATCAAAATTCAAAAGAAAGATATAGAAACCTCTTTGGAACCTCCTTCAAAGCTTTATTGAATTGCATCCTCTCATCATGCTAGTAAAAAGACTTTAGATCTTTCTTTTCTATTTTTCAGAGTAGAGGAATTGGTTGACTCATTTGAGAAGAAGTTCTAACTTAGTGGGCCTAGTTTCACTCTATTTGAAACTGGACTCGCTGGCAGTCTGTTGTACTTCTTGAAGAGTTTTCTGCCGTTTCACTAGCTCTCTTTTAGCTTTTTCAGCCTTAGCAGTCTGGACAATAATTTGCTCAGTCAATAAACTGACCTTTGTGTCATATTTTTTCTTCAGCTCGATCAATGTTGTCTCCTTCTCAAACATTGTTTTGGAAATGCTCTCCACGGTCGATGTTTGCTTCTTCATGGATCACTTCTAAACTTGTCTATCCTAAGACTTTCTCTTAGATAGCGTTGTTGAACGAGTGTAGAGCTCTTATTCACCAATGAACGCAAAAGAAGGTCACGGGATTATTCATAAGTAAATTCATGAAAATATCAATCTGACACTAACATTTACAGCTTGCAGATCATTAGTTAATCGTATGACCACCTGCTCATTGCTTATCCTCTTGGACTCTCCAGTATTGTGAGGAGGCATATAGAAGTCAACCACTCAGAGTACTTTCCTAAGGATTTTAACCTCTCAACAGTATTCTTGCTTGAAAAAGAGCCTGAGCTAGAATTGGAAGATGGACTTGTGGTCTTCTTAGCTACTTTGTTCTTTGAAAAAAGGAAAGAAGGGGGAAAATGGTCCATGATCTAGACTCGAGATTTCTTGGGAAGGAGAACCTCACAAATTTCTATAGCTTGTGTCCTCTTCCTATTCACTAGAGACATGAGTTTGGATCCTCTTGAAGACATGCTCTTGGGTAAAGAGCCATCTGGATAGGGTTACTTCAGCTGCCACTAAGATTTCAACCTCAGTGGTTGTGGATGATTCATGTCTCAAGGATTCCATTACCTTCTGAGCAATAGAAACTTAATTAGGATTGATGAGGGCAATAAAGTCAATATGTAGAATTATAATGCTGAGGAAGTAACTTGGCGTCAAAACTCAGCGCCAGGTTTGCCTAAATTAGCAAACCCTACTTCAACTTTATATGATTGCCCTAAAAATTAAAAACCACCCCGGACTTCTTAATATCATATATGAAATCTTTTGTGCTTAAAAGGGCTATATTCAAATTCTCTAGGATTACTTGATTTCTCCATTTTGTCCAAACTTTAGACATATCTATTCACTAAGCAAGGAAGAATCGTGACTTCCATTCTTTCACAAAAGAAGTATATTGCTAAATGAAAACATCTTCTTTTTTGCAAGATTGAAAATGAAAGATACCAGAGCATCTACTACTTAGATTCAACTATAAAAGGCCTAGAATTAGATAAAACCGTCAACTATGGACTCTTTATCCAAATGCTTGCATAATATGTAAAAGTAGACCACAAATCTAATGGCATTAGGAGCTAATTGGGGTATGCAAATCCCAAAATAAAGACATAAAAGAATAAAAAAAGAGAGAATCAAAAGCCGAAGGCTAGTTTTCAATTGATTTCGAAAATGGTAACAAAGCTTTCTGGTGGTGACTATGCTTTGTCACCTTCGATGGCCATTGTTCTCTTATATTCAAATCTAGATGTGTATCTCCTACAGGCATACCTATAACCTGTTATTGAGAGAACGAGTTATCCCTTGGGTTACGAGAGCCTAAGGCATCTAAAACATGCTCCAAACCCATGACCAGTGACTTGGTGATAGATGCTGAAGCCACTAATAGAAAATATGAAGAATAGAAGACAAGATTAATCGCTCGATGGCAGAACAAAGAAATGAAGGATGAGCAAAAAAGAGATAAAGATAAAAAAAATCCTAAGAAAAAGGAAAAAATACAGGTTTTTAAGGCAGGAAAGTCCAAAAGACGAAAAAGTAACGATCGGCAAAACTGTTGAAAAGACTGACCATTCATTAAAAATGCACAAATTTCGAGAGCACAACCCTAGATAGGGTCTAAGTCTTAATTAATGACCAACCATGAATTGATCAATAGATATAAAGATACAGGTCTCTTATTTCTCTAGATGTCATTTAGGAATTGCAAGATATTCTATTGGAGAAGGCACTCAAGAATTCGAGCCCCATATCGACTGTATTCTTTATTTTGGTCAGAACTTACCGAAGTGTCTTAAGAGGTTCTAGAAGACCAAATCACTGTATAAAATCAATTTGGTTAAATTTTCCGAAGTGCTTTAAGAGGTTCAGACTTAGAGGACTGATCACTACATAAAATTAGTTTAATCAGAGCTAGCCAAAAGTGCCTTAAGAGGTTCTGGAAGACTAACTTAATCTAGGAAATTCAATTTGGTCAAAACTCACCGAAGTGTCTTAATAGGTTCTAGAAGAACAAATTACTATATTAAAATTAGTTTGGTCAGAACTTACTGAAGTGCCTTAAGAGGTTCTAGAAGACCAAATTACTATATAAAATCAGTTTGGTCAAAACTCGCCGAAGTGCCTTAAGAGGTTCTGGAAGAGCAAATCAAAAAAAGGAAAATCAGATTGGCCAGAACTTGTCGAAGTGCCGTAAAGAGGTTCTAAAAGACCAAATCATTACATAAAATCATTTTGGTCAGAGACCGCCGATGCGACTAATAAAGGTTCTACAAGGCCAAATCAACAAAGAAGACTTAGTTTAGAGCTCGCTCACTGCCTTAAAGAATCTCTTCTGAAAGATGTAAAGATGATTGAGGAGCTTACCAAAACTTGGTTTAGCAGAAGTTAGACTAAGTGTTTCTGATGAAACAATTGAAAGGCAGAAGTTTGGCCTAAGTTCAGTCAGTAAAAGAAATACATAATTACTAAAGTATGTTTAAACTTCGTTGCCATTTAAGAAAGGTGGTCCAGTCTTGTTTAGTAGTTAAGGGTCGACTTGCCAGATGATCAGATCTTGATCCTGGGAAGGACCTTACTTAGGTTTTACAGTCTGTCGCTTTGGATCACTCGGCCACTCTCTCCTTCCCTGGCTGAGGCCCTCTTCAATCAATGGGTTTTAATTCTAACAAGGGGGCAGCGCCCTGTCAATCATACAGCTTATAGATTGAATTGAAGGGGAACTAAGACTATTAGCTTAGCTAGCGTTTCGGTAATTTCTATTCACTCTTCTATAACAGCTCTAACTCAGGAACAATATAGATTCTTACCAAAAACCTAGCCACCCCTTTGTTCAATACCCAAACTTGAGTTAGTAGCTTAATCTGTCAAGAGGAACCATCCCTACAGGATCGGACACATAATCAATCTTCTCCGCTTGAGAGGGAAAGACCACTGCTTTGTGAACAACCTAGTTGCTGGTCCTGCTTTGGCTACATTTCTACGAGCTAACTCCGGCCGAATATGAAGCACATGGATACAAGTTATGCCTTGGAATGAAAGAGAATTGCAAATCCGCTCCTGGCTTCCTGGATGGACTTTCTTCAAGCCAAGAAGAGCAAGAGTACCGCCTAAGAAAAACAGAAAAAGAAAGAAGGATTGAAATCATGAACTCCTATTATGTAGCATACTTGGAATAAAGGAACCAAGATTGCAGGAGCAGTCTTCTCCTATCGCACCATCCTTGCACCAACACACATAGGGACCGAGAGCCAAGCTTCAGAGACCGAGCAAGCTTGTTCCCTCTCCGAGAGACTCCATTATTTTCTTGAATCAAGCATCCAAGACGGCCATCTCAGCCAGAAGCAAGTATTCAATCCTAAAACCTATAATTTGGGAAAAGATATCATAGATGCTTGATTCTGGCAAAGAAAGTATTCTCATGCTAGAACAACTGCAACTGTCACTTGAAGATAACATAAGGAATGTCTTAAGAAAATTGAGAAAATCTAGTAGATTCAAACAACTGAATTCGAGCCCATTTATAAGTGGGAAGGCAGTTAAAATGACAGGATGTGAAATGACTACCCGAATGTTTCGGTCTCTCCTACTGACATCAATGATGGATAACAAATGAAGACGTGTATTCCAGAAAACGCTTCTCGAAAAAAAGGAAAAGTTGCTTAGTAAGAAAGGAGTCCCTTCATACTTATCTAATATATACTTAATGACCTAAATTTTCATCGAAGATAGGCAAGAAGAAGTCAGACAAAAACATAAATCAGACTCAAATGTCTACTGAAGATGGACAAGAAGAGGTCAGACATACACATAAATCCGACCCACATATCCATTGAATATGGCCAAGAAGAGGCCAGACAAACACATAAATCCGGCCCAAGTGTCCACTGAAGATGGGGAAGAAGAGTTAGATAAATACATAAATCAGATCTAGAAGTCCATGAAAGAAAGGCTAGAAGAGGTCAGACAAATACACAGGCTAGACTTAAAAACCCATAAAAGGTGGATACTGTCTCTTCAGGCCAACATTTTAACAAAGTCAGGCCAACATTTTAACCAACCTTGGAAGTCTTTAAAAGAAAGACAATAAGAGGCTTCTGTGTGTGTCTATATATATATATACATAATAGTAGAACTTGGCCGTGTGTTCCCACTATTTTGTTATTTTTAATAATACATGAGGATGTATCTAAGGATAATACCAAGAAATTAATTGAATTCTCTAATAAATTTAAATCCCATACAATTTATAGAAAAACAAACTCTTTTAATATATATATATATATATATATATATATATATATATATATATAATAGTAGAACTTGGCCGTGTGTTCCCACTATTTTGTTATTTTTAATAATACATGAGGATGTATCTAAGGATAATACCAAGAAATTAACTGAATTCTCTAATAAATTTAACTCCCATACAATTTATAGAAAAACAAACTCTTTTAAATTCTTCAAAAGAGATCGCCTACAAATTTCTTATGGATCTCTACAATAGTCTTTTTTTTTTTTTTTTCTTTTCTTTGGGAAAATAAAACATTGTTTCACTAATTCCAATCTACTTCAACAGCATACAACATCTCTTTGGGACAAAGTTATCAAACCATGTATCCTTCAATGGACAAACCAAATACAACTTCCTTCAACAGACAAAGATAACTATGTAGCAATATGAGCAGGGGTAGCTACAAAATTTATTTTTTTACACAAGCAATTTTAACTAAAGAAGAATCCTTCATTCTCATCCTTATGCAATCATCTAGATTGTGATTGCTAGACAGATCAAGTTTGCTACAATTAAATCTGTACACCACAGTCATTGTATTTCCTTCCAAGTCAAAATGAACCACTCTAAAATCCTTAACAAAATTTAAACCCAATAAAAAGCCATAAATTTTGCATACTCTGCATCTACTGCACCATTTAAACTTTTTGTCATTACAGCTTGGATATGCCCACTATGATCATGAACAATCACCCCAGCACCAGTTTCTCTTTTGAGAGAAAGCTCCATCCATATTAATTTTTAACAATTCCTTTGGTGGAGCTTCCCTCTTTGTTAAGTTTTGATATTTTTTCTCCCCTGTTCAGAATGTAATTGTAAGCTTTATATTCTTGAATGAACTTCATTCCATACCTGCAAACTTGCTCAACCTCTTTTTCCACGGTTCTCAAGCAGCCTCTCTTGCAGCCAGTTTTACAACGTGGTATCTCCAGAGCTATAACTGCAACAACTCTATTAGCATTCTCATGAAAACTTTGGAGAAAAGATTGTACCTTATAGTGGGATCTTTTTGTATTCTTTTTTATCTTTGATGTAGTTTTCCTATCCAGCTTCTTTTTGCTCTCATGCCATGAAGTTGTAGCTACAGAACATTCTAACCATATTAGTCTTTCTTAGCATAAGTGTGTGTGTGTGTGTGTGTGTATATATATATATATATATATATATATATATATATATATGCCTATATCAAGTTGACCTCTCGAAGCAGTTATATCAAAGTACAGATATAAGTATATAATATCAATTCCTACACAAAAGAGGCAAACTACAGAGATCATGGACAACACTATAAAATTCATCCAGAAATAGAATTTATTTGTTGTGGATAGGCATTTTGAATTGAATTGAATTGTATTAATTCTAGGCTTGCTGTTGCTTTAATTTTTTAATTTTGATATTGTATGTCATGAATCAAACTTATTCAATACATAATTGTAAATGAACCAGTTGTACAGTTAAATCACAAACATAAAAATCAGGAAAAGGCATGCGATTAAAAATAGCATATCAACAACTTACAAAAATTTGAAATATAAGTTCAAAATGCTTAGTAGCTTCTTTTAGGATACAATAATTTTTTAACTAATCCATGTTAAGGTAAACTCTTTGCTAAAATATAAACTGTACACTATCATTATACTGTCTAGGAGAAAATACGACAAAGATTGGTTTAAATTATTGCAACAACTTGTGACAATATTGCTTTGAAGGAAATAAATGCCTTTGTTATAAATTTACTATTAAGAATTAGTAGTATTATGTTCTAATGATTAAACTAGAAAGTAGTGATAGAAAGCAATATAATGAAAAGTATAGATAAAAAAATTCTCCTTTCCTTTTTTTTTTACTATTTCATTCCATTCACCTAAACCTCTATTTATAAGTTTAAGGTTCACCCATTCTCATAACATTATTTGGACATTACATGAGCATATGTAGGTTATATGAGTTACATAGGGTAGTGGGAGTTACATAGAGTAATGTAGAAGATCATGTGGTGAATCATGGGGATAATGGGAGTAACAAGAATTGATGTGTATATCATGTGGTAGATAATGGAGAACATGGGTGAACATCCACTAAATGATTCATAATACTCCCCCTTGGATGTCCGTCTTCAAGAAAAATGCCTCGTTAAAACCTTACAAGGAAAAATCCAGTGGAATAAAAACCTAGTGAAGGAAAAAGAGTTCATTTTCCCAAATATGACACAGTCTCGTTAAAAATCTTACCAGGAAAAATCCAATGGGAAAAAAAACCTTTGTTAATGAAAAGAGTACAGTGTATAATTACTCCCTCTCTTGAACACATCATTTGACATCTTTTAGTCAGCCCATTCCAATCTTATGAACCAACTTTTTAAATGTTGAAGTCGGTAGTGACTTTGTGAATAAATCTACTAGATTATAACTTGAACGAATTTTTTGAACACTAATCTCACCATTCTTCTGAAGATCATGAGTGAAAAAGAATTTTGGTGAAATGTGTTTCGTTCTATCGCCTTTGATGTATCCTTCCTTTAGTTGAGCAATGCTATGCAGCATTATTCTCGAACAAGGTGGTGGAGACTCCCTGGTCCAAATGCAAACCACATGTTCCTCAAACATGATGAATTACAGATCTTAACCAAAAACACTACCGGCTTGCTTCATGAATTGCTAGTATCTCAGCATAATTAGAAGACGTGATAGTTATGGTTTGTTTCATTGAACGCCAAGAAATAGCAGTACCACCATATGTGAACACATAACCCGTTTGTGACCGGGCATTATGCGAATCAGATAAATATCCAACATCTGCATAGCCTATAAAATCAGACTTGAGTGATTTATAATAAAGACCCATATCTGTCGTACCTTGAAAGTACGAAATACACGTACTTAGCACCATTACAATGCCTTCGTGTAGGTGAAGAACTTATATTATTGCTAATAAATTCACGACAAATGATATGTCAGGGCGTGTATGACTAACAAGATACATTTGTGCTCCAATAACACTAAGATATGGTACTTCTGGACCAAGTAGATCTTCATCATTTTCACGAGGTCGAAAAGGATCTTTATGCAGATCAAGTGATCTTACAACCATAGGTGTGCTCAACGGGTGTGTTTTATTTATATAAAATCGTTTAAGCACTTTAGCAGTATAAGCCGACTGGTGCAAAAAGATGCCATTATCAAAATGTTCAATTTGTAAACCAAGACAAAATTTTGTCTTTCCAAGATGTTTCATTTCAAATTCTTACTTCAAATAATCAGCACCTTTTTGAAGCTCTTCAAGAGTTTCAATAAGATTCAAATCTTCAACATAAATAGCGATAATGACAAATCCTGAAGTAGATCTCTTAATAAAATAGAGGGTTAAATACATTAAACCCCCTTAAGGTTTGGGTTATTTTGTACTAACCCCCTAACGTTATTTTTTTCTTACTTTGCCCCTTCCGTAAGTAATTTGACTATTAAAAAGTCAAAAAAGACATTTTTACTCCTAAAAACTACAAGAATATATAAAATTAACCCCTTAAACCTTATTATATTTGTCATTTTAGTCCCTAATTCAAGTTTCGTATCAATAACCTACGTTAGTCATTAATCAATATAAAAATATTGTTAAAACAACTAAAAATATAATGATGTCCACCAACACCAGTGATTCTTTAAAAATACTTGTGATAAAATTTAAATATAAAAATTTTCTAGCATTTTCGGTATTTTTTGGTCTTTTTATTATATTTTATTTTCATGTAAAAATAAATTTTTAAATATACACAGACTTATAACCATCTATTAAAGTTATATCAATCTATTTTCCTTTTGCTTTTCTTTATGTTTATTTAAAATGATTTTCTTCTTACTTTTTTCCTTTTGTTAATATAATTTAACTAATACCTAAGTTATACAAAGGAACTTTATCATATAAATAAAAACTTAAATTAAAATAATTTAGATGAAATGCCTTTAATAATTCATCAAATTTTTTAAAATTAATTATTTCATCGTATTTTTAAAATTTAAATTTTAAAGAAAGTATAATTCGAGAATTTGAATATTAGTAATTAATTTGGAGCATATTTATATTTTTAACAATATTGACAACATTATTAAATTTTATTTTTATTGCAATGTATTAAATGCTACAAAACTTACCTGAGGAGGTAAAGTAAATTTTCGCTTAAACCTTAAGGGAGTTTACCATATTGATCTTTAGGGGTAAATTTGTCTTTTTGAAAAAACTAACGGCAGAGTTACATTTGACCATTAGTGTGAGGCAAAGTAAGAAAAAAATAACGTTCGGGGGTTTAGTGCAAAACAGCCCAAACCTTAAGGGGGTTTAATGTATTTAACTCTAATAAAAATGCATGGACATACAAGATCATTTTGATAGCCTTTTTTTAACAAATATTCACCAAGGCGATTATACCACATACATCCAACTTGCTTTAAGCCATAAAGATATCTACATAACTTAATTGAATAAAGATCTCGAGTGTTATGATCATGCCCTTCTGGCAATTCAAATCCTTTAGGGAGTTTCATAAAAATGTCATTATCGAGTGAGCCATATAAATAGGCCGTAACAACATCCATGAGATACATTTCAAGTTTTTTAGATAATGCCAGACAAAGTAAATATCGAAAAGTTGTTGCATCCACCACAGGAGAATATATCTCATCATAATCAATACCAGGTTTTTGGGAGAAAACCTTGTGCAACAAGATGTGCTTTATATCGTAAAATTTCATTTTTCTCATTTCTCTTGTGTACAAAAACCCATTTATATCCTACGGGTTGCACATCTTCAGGTGTGTGCATTACTGGTCGAAAAACTTTCCTTTTAGACAATGAATTCAATTCGGCTTGAATTGTCTCTTTCCATTTTGGCCAATCATTTCTAAGTTTACATTCATTTATAGACCTAGGTTCAAACTTCTCATTCTTATCCATAATAGTATTTGCCACTGCATATGCAAAAATATTATCGATGTTTATTTTATTTCGATTCCACATCTTTCCAGTCATGACATAATTTATTGAGATCTTATGATTATCACTATTTTTAGGTACCTAGATCTCTTCTGAAAATTTATCTTCAGTCATGTTTAGGGACTCTTCAGGAGTTTTTAGTTCTTTATTTTGAGCATCTTGATTACTTTCTCCTTATCTTTTACAAGAAATTTTATCCTTGGAACCGATTGGTCTACCACATTTCAAACATGCTTTGGACTTATTACTAGTGGTCGCCTGTCCTTCAGGGACATCAATTCGAATAGGAGCATTTACAGCCGGTACATGGATTTTGTAACTCTCTTTGAGTCAATAAAAATGTCTGGCAATTGATTTGCTAAATTTTACAAATGAATTATCTTTTGAACTTCGACAATTCACATTCTTTTGTACGGGGATCAAAATGAGACAATAATAATTCATTCCAACTAATTTTCTTATTCAACTTTATTTTCTCTCCCTCTAATGTTGGAAAAATTAATTCATCAAAATTACAATCAGCAAATCGAGTTGTAAATAAATCTCCAGTCATTGGCTCAAGATATTTAATTATGGATGGAGATTCATACCCAACATATATACTCAACCTCTTTTGTGAGCCCCTTTTAGTGCGTTGTGGTGGAGTAATAGGAACATACATCGCATTTCCAAAAACTCTTAGATGGGAAATATTTGGTTCTTGATCATGAACTAATTGTAATGGGAAGACCTCATGATAATTTGTTGGCCTTATGCGAATTAAAGCTGCCGCATGCAAAATAGCATGTCCCCAAGCAGAAATTGAGAGTTTTGTTCTCATAAGTAATGGCCTAGCAATTAATTGCAGGCACTTTATAAACGATGATTTTGGACCAACCCTATTTATTAATCCTATGTTGCGAACTTCAGGATGCTCTGTCTCTTATCCCAACACACATACAATAACCATTAAAAGCTTGTGAAATGAATTCACTAGCATTGTCAAGACGAATTGTCTTAATGGGATAATTCGGTTGAGCGCGCAACCGATTATTAACTCTCCTAATAATCTCGCAAATGCCAGGTTACAAGTTGATAATAAGCATACATGTGACCATCTCGTCGATGCATCAATCAAAACCATAAATTTCGAAATGGTCCATAAGGTGGGTGAATAGGCCCACAAATATCCCCATGTATGCATTCCAAAAATGCAAGAGATTCAGTTTTAACTTTTAATGGTAACGGCCTTATACACATTAGATTGTATAAAGCAATGCATGAGAATTCATTAGATCGTAATTCTTTTTGACCTATTAAAGAGTGACCGCATGAATTCTCAAGAATTTTTTGCATCATTATAGAACCGGGATAGCCCAACAGGTTATGCCAAATAATAAATTCACCACGATTTGTAAACTTTGGTTTATGATAGTTACATACGATTCAACTACACTAATATGTGTGTAGTATAATTCGGAGGAATAAGAAGGTAATTTTTCCAATGCAACTTTATTTCCAAGAACAATACTTGTAGTCTACAAGTATTCAATGTTGCCTTCACATGTAGTCTCAATATGTATCCATTTCGGCGAATATATTTAAAACTCAATAAGTTCATTTGAGACTTTGAAGAAAATAATGCATCATTAATGCAAAATTTTTTTCCACCAGGTAAAGTTATAGTTGCTTTTCCGGAGCCTTCAATCAATTTGGTACTATCAGATATAGTATTAACATAAGTTTCTTTCATTACTAAATAAGAAAAATATTTCTTATCTTTAAGTATAGAGTATGTTGTTGCACTATTTGTTATTGATCATTGAAATGTCCATATTCTTTGTCAAAAGTAAAAAAAAAAATCCAAATGAGATGTTTTTTCTTCTTAAGTACAATATTTATAAAATATGAGAAACATTGAATAAAAAACAAAATCAACACCATAATATTTTATTTTAAAAAAAACATCAAATCAAAATTTATTACATTAGAGTAGTTAACTAAAATGACATGTTCTTAGACATTTTATTCACTAAACAAGTGACTAGTATCACCTTCAGGGTGATTGACAAAGAAATCCGCAACATCCAAAGAAGTAAAATCAGTAAAGCCATTGCCACCAAGACCATGGTCAACATCATTACTAATAAAATTAGTCTCTATCTTTTTTTCTTGATTCTTTAATGATTCTTGATGTGGATCAAGGCAATGTTTTGCCTACGACAGGTGTCTCTTATACACATCTGATGTGTATCATATGAGCAGATCTATTCAATAACACTCAGGTCTCCATCTTTCTAATCACTATTCTTCCACTTAGTGGTGAGTTGTTTATTTGGCATGACCACTGCGATTATTAAAACGGTTTTGACCACGACCACGGCCTCGATTTTGTCTCTTATTAGACTGCATGGCTGTCGCATTTGCTTCAAGAAATGGAGCAGCACCAGTTGGACGGGTTTGTTCATGATTTTTCAACAAAAGCTCATTATTTTGTTCAGTAACAAAGAGACAAAAAATCAGTTCAGAATATTTCTTAAAACCCTTTTCATGATATTGCTGCTGCAGGAGCACATTAGATGCGTGAAAAGTAGAGAATGTTTTCTCCAATAAATCCTCATCAGTTACTTTTTCTCCACATAATTTTAAATGAGAACTTATTCAAAAAATTGTTGAATTATACTCACTTACAGTTTTGAAATCTTCCAAACGCAGATGCATCCAATATAATGAGCTTTTGGAAGAAGAACCATCTTTTTGTTGAACTCCAGTTATGATAATCATGTTTTGATGATAACCAAATCATACTAATGGTTTGCAAACAAGTGTGCAGAAAAACAGGAAGGATCGGATGAAAATGATCATCCAAACACAATCAAGAAAAATAACCAAAAGTTGAACAACACCTTTCGGACGATGAAGAGCGTCCGAAAGAAAGGAGATCGGACGCAAGAAAGCGTCCGAAAAAATAAAGTTGAGGAGCTCAAAATGAAGTAAGTTTCTGTCAAGCTATAGGAGACAGATTGACCGTCCGAGACACTGTTCATCAAGCTGTAGGACGCATATGACCGTCTAGACACTGTTCATCAAGCTGTAGGACTCATGAACGGACGTTCGAACCCACCGTCCGAACCCCTAACGGCTAGTTTTTAACAGCTAGTTTTTTGACCGTTAGAACTCAAATTTCAGCACATCTTTTATCTATAAATAGCCCAAGGACTTCCAAATGATGTAAGGAACTACTAGATTCAATACAAACACTTGTAAGAGCTATTTGGGAAGAAATAGGCTAAAATATTATAGGTTGTATTGGTTTGAGTAGTATAGTTCTCTTGGCTCAACTAGTGGGAATTAGTGTGAGCAAGAGTAGACTAGTGAGTGATCTTCAAGTGTAAGAGTGGAGGGATAACAAGTGTACAAAAGTGAGGTTGTAGTGTAAAACCCTTTGGCTCAACTAGAGGAACTTAGTTGGTGCAAGGGTGAGTAAGCCTACTTTGTGTACAAGAAGGTTATTGCCTCACCTTCTTTGAAGAGGCACTACTAGTGGATGTACTCCAAGCTTGAGAAGCTTGGGAGTTCGGTTTAATATTCTTTATCTCAATCTTTTATTTGTTCTTTAAGCTTTAATTGCTAAATATTTATCTTTGATCATTTGTGCTTAAGTATTCATTTGTTGCACAAAGTTTGTATTTTCATTAAGCACTTCAAAAGGTTTATTTTTTGAGACAACCTAATTCACCCCCCTCTTAGGTTGCTTTGGGGCCAACACTTTTGGTGTTCATACCTCTCCTTCAAACTAGTCCACAAAGTGAAGGGATCCTTTACCGTTGGGTACTCATTTTTTAGCCCTTCATCAATGTGGTGACGAAGAAAGATCATTGCTTTGGCCTTTTCTTGATTTGTGGCTTACTTCCTTTTTTGATGGTTTCTCCAAGACCATTTGCATCTAGATGAATTTCAGCATCTAGAATCCATGATAAGTAATTCTTTCCAAAAATAACAGTGATATCCAAAGCCACAAACTCAAGTTTTGCAAGGTTAGCCATAATGATAATTGAAATTTAAAAAACAAACAAAACTTACCCAACTTACCTAATGGAATTGTTAAGAATTCCCAATAGAAGTTTGAGAAATTGGCTTAGAGAATCATGTTGATAACATGTTATAAAACTACTATTAAGAACTAGTAGTGTTATGTTCTAATGATTAAACTAGAAAGTAGTGATAGAAAGCAATATAATGTAAAATAGAGATAAAGAAATTCTCGCTTTTTTTTACTATGTCATTCCTTTCACCTGAGCCTCTATTTATAGGCTTAAGGTTCACCCGTTCTCATAACATTATTTGGACATTACATGAGCATATGTAGGTTACATGAGTTACATAGGGTAGTGGGAGTTACATAGAGTAATGTAGAAGATCATGGGGTAAATCATGGGGATAGTGGGAGTTATAAGAATTGATGTGTAGATCATGAGATAGATCATGGGGTAAATCATGGGGATTAGTGGGAGTTACAAGAATTGATATGCAGATCATGAGATAGATCATGGAGAACATGGGTGGACATCCACTAAATGATTCATAACTACCTTCTCATTTCTCATGCTTTTTGGTAATTCAATGCAACGCTTCAAAAGGAAAACTAAGTTATTAAACAATGTAACACAAATTCTAGGAAATTCAAAAAGGAAAAATATAACACTCTAAAAGGATGGTTCTTCAAAGTTGTTAAAGTAAATTATGTTGTGGAGGAAAATATGAGTTAGAATGCCACAAAAAATTGTTATTTGATTCATTTGCTAAGCTACAGTTATGGAAGAAAAGGCTCAGGTTGGTTAAAAATCAAGCAAAGGATGAAGGACCCTGCCACGATTGCAATGGAGTTTCGTTCAAGGGAAAATCCCTAAATGCTATCAAGGTTTCCTTGCCAAGAAACAAATTCGATTAGTTTTATGCCTGAATTACAACTCAAGGATAAACATAACATCAAGCAACTTATATGAGAAGCTTTAGATCTGTGACATATGTCTATTTTGCACTTGGTCATCTATTGTAAAACATAAAAAAGGAACAAATAAACAATAAAATTATTTGAACCATGCATGTACAAAGAAAAAAAATCTAACTTTGATAAAAAGATGATCTAAAAATATCAAAGTGCTAAATATTAAGTTTGATGATAATTAGAAATAGACAAACATCTAAACAAGGCATAGCTCATGAAATAATCCATTCTTAGTTCAAAATTTTAATATTTCTTTAGTAGAACATGCAAAACCCTTCAATATATTAATAGATCAAATTGAAATGTCTAGAGAAGAACACCGTCAATGCCTAACATGTGATTTAGAAAACATAAATATCTGTAATTACAACAAATTCATCTTTCTCAACCAACCCAGATGTGCAATAATAGGAGAAAGATATTGTATTAAAGGCAGTCATCTTGAGTTGTGCTCTGCCTATTATAACATGCAGTATCATCATACAGACATAAAACATTCATTATGAGCATTTGAAAAAAAAATAAAATAAAATGGACAAAAGATTAGAAGAACTTTATTTCTTACATGAGATTCAATAGCAAAATGATTGATCTTTCAGCCTGCAAAAACAAAATGCAAATAATGATTTAGGTTTTAACTTTTAACATTATTACGCAAATTATTTGAGAGTTGCATGTATAAGTTACCTGTCAAGAAATCCATTTATAATATTCAGAACTAGCAATTGATGATGCATCAACAATAACCAAAGCCTCGTGAAATTTGTGCTTGTAGCACGGAATCGAAAAATGCAAGGTAGAAAATTGCACCCAAAAAAAAAAAACAGATGAGATATTATGCGCAAAAAAAAAAAAAGTGAGGAAATAGAGAATTTACCTTGTTACGTGAGAAAAGATGGTGAAGACTGATTTTTATGTAAAATCTAGGGGTAATTGAAGCTGTGGAATTAAATTAGTGGGAGAAAATATAGAAAGCAGAAGAGATCAAAATCTAAAGTTTTTTGGTGAAATCTAAGTGGCCAAAATATAATTCTAGTACAAAAATTGATCAAAAAGCATGGGTACTTTCTGACAAAAAGCCATAAAAATTGGGGCCACTTGGAGGAGCCATGCTTATTGTCTACACAAATTCAGGAAAAGATGACCGATTGTCTTCAAAAAATGAGAGATAAGAACAAGCTTCCTGCTGCAGTAGGTTCTAATTAAAACTTTAAACTTTATCTAAAGGTTGATAAGAATTGTAATTAGGTCCAAACACAAATCGAATGGTTGAAAAATTGTCTGACCAGCTAGTCTAAAATAGATAATAGAGGCTAAAATATGTTAATTGCTATTTAGGGTCTAATTGTAGTCTAAAAGGTAGGGAAGAATTTATGTTTCCGAGTCAGATGGATTGCAAATTACCCATATTATCCCTTCACAATTCAACACTACTTATATTCAAAGGGTAATTATGTAATTTCATGAAAAAAGAGGCAATTTCTAATGAAGTGATATAGCAAAAAAAAATGTAAATTATGTGACAAACCTATCCAAAAATTTACTCAAACCATGTGCACTTTATGAGGGGCACAAAAAGTCAATTTTAATCTCCTAAAAAAAAAAAGAAAAATCCTGCCTCCTCCACATCAGCTTCCATGTTAGCCTGTGAGTGCCACATGGCAAGTATAGGAAGTTTGCTATGTTTTTATCTAGTTGTTATGTATGTGTGTGTGAGTACACACACACATATATATTTGGAACCAAGGCGTCCCACGAACAAACACCAGGAGATTCACGAAAGAATTCAAGATTATGTCAAGATCTCATGGACAAGCATTAAATTAGAAGGTGAGAGTACTTGATTGGAGTTCGCATTTGAAAACATCTAGCACTTTCAGATTATTACACCAGAATACACTTTTGCTTAAGCAGAGATTTATTCATATTACAACCTCTACAAAGAAGAGCAAAGAAAATTATTTGAAACAAGCCACCAAGCCGTCCTCATGAAAAAAAAAATGAATAAATAAAAAGAAATAAATATAAAAATCTATTGCTGCGGAAATGATACAGAAGACTCCTAAGTTACGCGCCTGATGCTGATCGCCCTTTTCTTGACTCTACTTGTGATCAGCGAGAGACTGACCTATATCAGGTAGAGGAATGCCAAAACAAATAGGCGTCCCCGCCAAAGCTTGATTAAAGATATCAGAAGTATATAAGAGACATCTATATCGAAAGAGTCTACATAAAGTAGAAGATAAGAAAGGCAAACTATCTCAGAAGATTTTCCCCATTTGATGTTATCGATCGAACACTTGGAAATGCTGCAAGCTACATTTTGTTTTGTACAAGCTGCCCTGAAAAGGTCTCCCTTCGTGCATTTCCTAGATACTGATGGATCAAATACTTTGCTCATCAGCCACTACATAGCCACGTTTGGAAGCTCTTTCTTTGCTAGATCAGTTATATCCTTAAAGCCTAGCTTATTAGCTTCTTGACAGAGGTTTAAGAGGTAATTTTCTCTACAATAGTAGAAGAAAGGAAGTTATTCACACTCTACATATGTGTAGTTTTCCCTTTAAATCCGAAAGCTGTAACTTTAGTCCATTCATCTCAATTCTTAGTCCTTCATCCTCAAACTTGTGAGATTCAATCACAGCACGAGTGGTTTTCAGGTCCTTAGACACCTGAGAAGAAGCTTGTTTCAACTGTTATAGCTCGCACTGGTGTTGTCTTCCTAGTTCCTCCTTGAGCACGTTTAGAGCAGATTTGTTCTCCCTTCTAAGCTTCTTCTCATGAAGTGTTAAAGCCTCAATGTTCTACTCCTGGAACTTCTTGGACATCTCAGACATCCTTGACTACATATCTGTCATGTTGGCTGTCACTAACGTGGCAACCTTGCTTGCTTTGGATAGGTGTTTAATTAAGCAGTGCACAACTAAGACAAAGTAGACGCTATCCATGGCTACTCAAGTGTAAAGGTCGTTGTTCAAACATTTCTTTAGGAACTCTGCCTCCTTTGGAAGGAAAGCATGATAAAGAAAGTAGTGGACGATGCCTAATGTGGGTTCAGACAGCTATGGGTGGTAGCCTCCCAATTGGGAATATACTTCTTAGTAGCAGAATCCTCCGATCGGCCTAACTCGACATCCTGACCTAAAACTGATTAGACAGATGCACCTGAGGAGTGATCAATTAATGTTCCATATTCTGGGCGGATCGCTGGAGAAGGTAGATTCTTTTTCTTCTAAGGCAAGATTACAGCAACTTGTGAACAAGTGGACTGAGAAAAAGCCACTATCACAGTTGAAAGGATAAGGGATAGTTACTGCAAAAAGAAGATGTTTGCAAGCAACTGAAGTTGCCTGATTGGCAACAGGGAAAACCATAGGAACGGAGGAAAAGAGGGCTACGGTCCCTGAGGCATTTGCTCTTCTTATGAACCCATAAATACCATTCCCCAGTAAAATTTGTGATAGCAGGATTTGCAACAAGAGTTTTTCTAGATTTGTCTTCTTGGTGAGAAGTCATCGGCTTCGAAATTCACTCTTTTCTCTTCTAGAAAACAATTTGTCCATTTTATTTTAAGAGTTGTGGGACGAAGGAACAAGATCTATGAAAAATGGCCAGGAAAATTCAAAGACTTGATTGTTAGATCTAGAATTTGGATTATGTAAATAAGCTAGGTATCAAACAGATGCTCTAGTGGGCACGAGAGTCGAAGCAAAAAGAGAACACAAGCAAAAGGAACACAACCCCCGTCTAGGGACTCATGTTAGTTAAATAAAGCCTCCAAAATGAAAAGCTTAGAATAATTGAATGCTCTGGTGAGCAATACCATTGAAAGAATCATCAGGGCGTGATTGAACGAGAATGTGAAAGATCAGCTAGATCTAACCCAAGTTCGAATCCAGCCAAGAAGCCTCTTGATGATATCTAAATGTGTTCATCCAATAGACATCTATACGTGTCATGTAAAGTCTTGTAAGGGTAATTCTGTGACGTAATAATATGGCTTATATGTAGTTGCTCGAAGAGGTGATTAGGCAAGATCAGTTATTAGAGTAGACTTTTTTTAGGCTAAAGATCCCGACCTTAATGGCGGGAATCTCCGCGTACAAATAATAGTCAAATCCATATAAACAAACAAGCACATACAAGTCAAAGTATGTATATAATGAAGTCTCTTATAACATCTCAAAGTGTATAAAGCGTACGGGCTATTTACGCACTTTCGCTTTCTCTCTATACAATTCTCTCTTTGATGGGGCATTCTTCAAGAAATTTGGATGTGTTCCATCAAGTATGTTATTGTATCTGTGATTTTTTGAAGTAAAAGTGAAATTTTTTGTTGCCTAAATTTAGACCCCAAGAAAACATGATAAATGAAATATATATAATTCTATAATAATCAAATTATTATTTCCTTCAGTTAAATTTGTAAAAAAATTTCCATACATGATTTATTGCAGAAAGAAACAAAAACATATTAGTAAGTGATTTTAAAGTGACAACTTTTTGTGACAACATATACACTTAAAAGAATTAAAGTATTCAAACTTGGTATATTTAATAATAAGCAATATAATCTATATTTCATACAAATAGGTAAGAATCTCTAGACAACAAAGTATAGATTAGGTGATAAGATACTTCCTTTATGTAAACTGATTATGGTTTTATAATCACTAGGCATAGGGGAGATATGGGTTTATAAAAAAAAAAAAAAAAAAAAGCAAGAGTCCCTATTTAGTGTAATGCCATTTTGTATTATTCCGACTTTACCATTCTTTAGGTAGTTTTAAAACTTTCCATCCCTATTAGGTGCAATGTCATTTTATATTACTTGTATTGTTAAATTTTGAGATGAGAATAAGTATTCCAACCTATTTTTAGCTTAAACCTATCATATCTGAATTGTTGGCCCAAAAAGTAACCTAAAAGGGGAGGTGAATTAGGTTGTTTCTAAAAACAAACCTTTTAATGTGCTTAATGAAAATTCAAACTTTATGCAACAAATGAACACTTAAGCACAAATAATCACAAGTAGAGATTCAACAATTGAATCACAAAGAACCAATAAAAAGATTAAGATTAAGAAATGCAAACCAAACTCCCAAATTTCTCAGATTTGGATGAACATTCACAAAGAGCTTCTCTCAATGCAACTACCAAATTCTCAACTTGAAGTTCAACCACTAAAAGTGTCTTTAAAGTAAGTGAGACAATAACCTCTTGTACACAAGTGAGGATCACTCATGCTCACACTAATTTTCTTTAGCTGAGTCATGAGTTTTACACTCACAACCTCCCTTTGTTACAATTGTTATCTCTCCACTCTTACACTTGAACAACTTTTACATTTCTAAACTCTTTTCACAAAACTATCTACACTATTACAACACTTGTACTCACTATTTCTCCCAAATAGCACAAGAATTACTTGTAATCAATGTAGAAGTCTCTGCTTTATTTAATTCAGGCTTAGGGGATATTTATAGTTGCCCAAAATCGGCTTCCAACACTTTTCAACTGCTATTTTTTGTTTACCGAAAAACTAGCCGTTGGACCTTTCGGACGGTCGATGCAGTGGGTGTGCGTCCGAACGAACTAGCCGTTGGACCTTTCGGACGGCTGCTGCTAACCTCTGCGTTCGACGCTGCGTCCGTTCTCTAAGGGTATTCGTTCAGACATCCGAGAATGCTTTCGAACCTGCGTCCGATCAAAGCAATGTTTTATGGAAATATGATCGGAAGCTATTCTTCGTCCAAGAATACTTCAGGTTCTTTGTGTCAGATGATTACCATGGTCCGAAATCCTGTCTTTAGAACAGTCATTTGTATCCGTGGAGTCTTATGGTTGTTTTGTTCGGATGATCATTTACGTCCGAGCCTCCCTATTTTTCTGCACATTTGTTTTCAAACCATTAGTGCGATTTGGTCATCATGAAAACATGATTAACATAACTAGGGTTCAACAATCTCCCCCTTTTTGATGATGACAAATCAATTGGACAATTTTTAAAAACAACCAAAAAATATGAAGTAGAAGTTAAGAAGTTTTGTCCATTTTTCTACCCCTTTTGACATCATCAAAACAAGAAAAAGAGAATGCAATTTAAGTGCCCCCTTAGTTTGTTTTCCCCGAATTTTGAAAGGTGAATATAATACAGTATGAGTACATGGAGAATAAATCAAGTTATGCAAAGCATTTCTTTTCCCTTCAAGAATATGTATTCAAGTAGATATGAGGGAATTCATGCGAAGAATTAGGATCAAAACAATTTTCGCTCATTCCTCACCAAAAAGCATCATCAAATCAATGAAGCATGTGTGATGCAATTTTTTGCAAAATAATCCATTTAAAAAACAGTTTTGACTGCTCCCCCTTTCTTTGGCAAGTAGTGACTTATTATAGACAAACAATTGGGGATACATATTCCCTGGCATTCTAAACAGAGTCAATCACATAGATGAGTAACATAGTTCAACTTAATAAATGTAAGCACGTTCTTAATACAAAATTTTAGATGTTACCCATTTTAATGTCATTTTAACTCATATGCCTTGAACACCCTCCATTCTTATTTTATCTTGAATTCCTTGGTGCTCTCCAAGCATACCTACATGCAAAGTTAAGCAACAACTTTTGGTACCCAAACTTTCTTGGGTCCAATTGGATTAGTAACATGCTTAATCACCTAAATAGAATTTATTCCCAATTTTTCTTTATATGGCCATGTTGATGACAATAATTACAAATAATATTCTTAATGCCATAAAAAAAAGATTTAGATTTAACAAAGCATAATTCATTTTTTTTAAAGGTGATAAAATTTTTGTTCAAAAACATATTTTTAGTTCCTTTCTTTTCAAAAATATTTTCTTTCTTTTTTTTCAAAATATCATCAAGATCATCTAATCTCTTCTTCAATGAAGCTTTTTCTTCTATGATCTTGGTTTTGAAAACAAAATTTTCTTTCAAAGCATCATTTTCTTTTGTCAAAGAATTATTTTCATGCACAAGTTTTGAGTTGGAACTCAATTAAGCATTAACTTTAATTTTTAACTCTTTGTTCTTAGCAAATGATTCTTTCAAACATTTATGCATTTTAAAAATATATGATTCAACATCATCATCATCATTATCACATGAATCATCACAAGAATCACAACTAGAGGATACCTCATTATTGCCAAGTGCCATAAAAGCCATTTGAGCCTCCTTATATTCTTTTTCAACCTCTCCATCCGAATTGCAATCATCACAAGTGATTTGGAAGTTGTTGAAGTGAGGCTTCCCTGAGTCTTTTCTCCTTTTCGATGAAGTTTTAAATGCTATGCTTCTTTTTCCTTTTGCCTCCTCATCTTGTACCTTGTATTTCATTTTCAATTCAAAGGAGGTTAGAGAATTAATTAAAGACTCGATAGGCATAGAATTTAAATTTTTAGACTCCTCTATGACAATGGATTTAGGTTTCCATTCCTTAGGTAAAGCATTCAAAATTTTTCTATTTTTCTCACCCAAGGAATATTCTTTACCCAAACCTTCCAAATCCTTTACCATATCATTGACCCTACAATACATCTTGTCAATGTTCTCATGAGGCTCCATTTTGAAGGATTCATATTTAGCCACAAGAAGTTACTTCTTTTGCTCTCTGCCTATATCTTCACTTCCTTCATGGATTTCTTTCAATTTGTCTCATATCTCCTTGGCCGATTTGCAACCTTTTACTTTAGAAAACTCATCTGCATCCAAGGCATTATACAAAATATTAATAGCTTTAGCATTTAAAGATAAATTTATTCTATCTTGTGCATTTAACTCATATCTAGTCTTAACCCTTAATCTATGAGTATTTTCATTAAGAATATTAGCTTCTAAAGGACCTTTACAACTAATATACCATAAATCAATATCAATAGATTGAACAAAAAATTTTATTCTATCCCTCCAAAAAACAAAATTAATGCCATTAAACATGAGAGGTCTAGAAATGCAATGCCTCTCTAAAGACAAAGCATTATTGGTTGTCATAATGATCTTTACTCAAAGGTGATTAAACCAAAAGAAAGAGATCAAGCTTTGATACTAATTGTTGGCCCAAAAAGTAACCTAAAAGGGGAGGTGAATTAGGTTGTTTCTCAAAACAAACTTTTTAATGTGACTTAATGAAAATTCAAACTTTATGCAACAAATGAACACTTAAGCACAAATAATCACAAGTAGAGATTCAGCAATTGAATCACAAAGAACCAATAAAAAGATTAAGATTAAGAAATGCAAACCAAACTCCCAAACTTCTCAAGTTTAGAGTACCTTCACAAAGAGCTTCTCTCAAGGCAACTACCAAGTTCTCAACTTGAAGTTCAACCACTAAAAGTCTCTTCAAAGTAGGTGAGACAATAACCTCTTGTATACAAGTGAGGATCACTCTTACTCACACTAATTTTCTTTAGCTGAGTCAAGAGTTTTACACTCACAACCTCCGTTTGTTACAATTGTTATCTCTCCACTCTTACACTTGAAGAACTTTTACACTTCTAAACTCTTTTCAGAAAACTACCTACACTATTACAACACTTGTACTCACTATTTCTCCCAAATAGCACAAGAATTACTTGTAATCAATGTAGAAGTCTCTACTTTATTTAATTCAGGCTTAGGGTCTCTAATTCACCTATATATTTATAGTTGCCCAAAATCTTTTTCCAACAACTTTCCAACGGCTATTTTCTGTTTACTGGAAAACTAGCCGTTGGACCTTTCAGACGGCCGATGCAATGGGTGTGCGTCCGAACGAACTAGCCGTTGGAACTTTCGGACGGCTGCTGCTAACCTCTGCGTCCGACTCTACGTCCGTTCTCTAAGGATATTCGTTCGGACATCTGAGGATGCGTTCGAACCTGCATCCGATCGAACCAATGTCTTCTGGAAATATCATCGGACGCTATTTTTCGTCCGAGAATACTTCATGTTCTTTGTGTCGGACGATTACCATCGTCCGAAACTCTGTCTTTCGGATAGTCATTTGCATCCTTGGAGTCTTATGGTTGTTTTGTTCGGATGATCATTTGTGTCCGAGTCTCCCTATTTTTCTACACACTTGATTTCAAACCATTAGTGCGATTTAGTCACCATCAAAATATGATTAACATAATTGGAGTTCAACATGAATGACCTTTCTAATATAGTCATTCATCTTACTTTGTATAAACGCGAAGATATGATGTGATTTATTGACTAGTGAACTTTATATAACTCATCAAACATCAGTGCAATTTTGGTATAATCTATAATTCATTTTGAATTTTTTATTATTTTTCTTTTATAAATTCCCTTGACCAACTTCCAATAACTTCCCTTGACCCATTATAAAATAATTTTTCTTAACTCCTGAGTAAGAGGGGGTGAAATGGGCTAATAGTTAGTAAATATTTTTAATTAAATAGATAGTGGATGAAATTCATCGAAACATTTAAAACTATTTAATAGATTGATTTACATGGATAATATATAAACTATTTATCTATATAGAAATCATTTAAGCATTTGTTTAGCAAATTGATTAAAAGGATATTATACAATATAATTGGTTAAAAGGACATCAAATTATACCATTGAGTTTTAAGAGGGATCAAAAAAAATAATAATATCTAAAAAATAAGGAGATCAAACTGAAAATAAAAGGGGCCAAAACAAAAAACAAAAACAAAAACAAAAAAGTAAAGGATTCAAATTATAGAACATTCTTTGAGAACGATGAACAGATCTAGTTCATCGTCTCCGATGATTCCATTTTTATGTTTTTTTTATTTTTTATTTTTTTTAAAAACTTACCCAAACAACTTAAAAATTATATCAAAATGATCCTCACAATGGGAACACACATATTTAATAAAATCAAGGGAAAAAAAACATGAATTTGCATGATTATTGCTGTCTCTTTCACGGATGCTCAGCTAATTTGAACACTTTTTGGTCTTTTTTGGGCAAATCAAAGGTTGAATTTATGATCTACACGAAAAATAGCATCCTAAGATGTACACTTTTGTTCCGATTTGTTACCAAAAAATTTTCTTGGTGGCGGCTTGCAATTGTCCGACTAATTCTTTGCGTTTTTCATTTGATATCAACTAAATCTAAAGTTAGATCCACGATCTTCACAAAAAATCAAGTTTGAAAGTATAATCTTTTGTCTAGATCTTCTATCAAACAAAATTTCAGGTGGTAATTCCGGCAACGGTGCCAGCCCTACTAAGTCCATTGATGAGTTTATCCTTTTGATTTGTTAAAAACATTTCGAATAAGATACAAAGGTCAAATAACAAAATTAAAAAAAATAACGCAAAACTTAAGGAGTTAAAAGAATTTCATGATATTTTAAGGGATTTTATTCATGCTTGTCATAGTTGGGTAAATTTAAATTGCTACTGAGAGTAAAGAATGGGGAATAGGTAACGGAAAAATATGTAAAATTTTAGTATGATCATAACAAAAAAAGGACAAGTTATAAGTTATATTGACAATTGTATCAATCTAAATTCAGGAAAAAAAATAAAGTGAGAATATAAATAATTTGGAATTTGTAGGATTTTTTTTTTTTTTTAAATGTGTTATGTAGTACAACGAGACGAGAAAAAATCATGAAGTTATGAATAATACATGTACCTGTTAGTTATCAAACATGTTAGTTACTCTAAACCAATAGTTACTATGTAGGGTTAAAATATTTATTTTTATGTGTTTGTAATTTTGTGACATGATTTTTGTGACTAGAATTCATAGTCAAAGAAAATAAGTTTTCATTTTCTATAACTTGAAAACACCATAATCTAAAGTCACAAATAATGACATAATGACTTGACTTTTATTTTCAAGTCATAATTAGTATTCGCAACTTGGTGCACAGTGACCCATGTTTGAGGGTTATAAAAACTATTTGTGACTAGCATGCTAGTTTTTATGACTTGAAACAAGTCACGGAAAATAAAAACTTAGCTTTTATGTGTATTAAGAAACAGGTTACAAAAACTATGTTCAAAAGTATTGAAACTTATATACAAGTTGATTTCCTTCTTCACTTGGTTATTCATTTAATAAGCAATAGGCATCAAATTTAACGGAATTTTTATTTTTGCAACAAAAAATATTATTATACATCCTACTTAATTTATTATACATACAAAAAATTCTGTTATTTTTCGAGATGGTGTTAAAAAAAAAGGACACTGAAGTGGTATGAATTTGAGAGTTTAAATTACAAAGTGTTCAAAACAAAAGTTTGGGTCAAAGTGAGAATCAGGTATAAGTTTAGAAATACAAAATGGGATTAGTCCTTAAAATATTGAGGGCAATTATGACATTTTACTATTCCTTTTAGATGAAATTTTAACTTCATTAAACATTAAAGGGCAATTCATAGATAAAATAAACAAAAGACAATTTGTAACTATTCCCTATTTACAAGGGCAAATTGTAATTAAGCTTAAATTATTGTCTTTCATGCAAATTTGTCTTGTCAATAATCTAGGTGAATTAGAGACACGTTATCGATGTGTTCATTACTATAAAAAGGTATAATTTACACTTACTCAAGTAATAAATTATGTTCCTGTAATAAGGAGGTGGACACTGTATATCAGTAAAAAAAATTATGTGCCTGTGCAGTTTAAATTTTTTCTTAAAAAGACATAGAGTAAGGAGGAGAATAGGGTGGTGAGAACTGAAAGCAATGTCATAAAAGATTTGATTCTAGGTTATAGGAGTGCCAAATCACTGTTCAATTGGGCTATCATTCTTTGTATAGATAAATAATTCTGTTAGAGCCTTATAAGTTCTCTTGTTTTTGGGACATCTTGCTTTTGAAAATTCACAGAAATATATGAAAGAGCAATATAGACTGCCAGCATAGAATTTGCATTGTAATTGTGTAATCGGAAGTTGATGAGAAGACAGGTATTGGTACCAATGTAGTAGATGATTATGCTTGGATTGTTAAGGAAAATGAAAGTTTGATAAAACCTTTTAATTGACCAATAACTTCTCGTTTTAACAATACATTAAAAAGAATTTGGATGCTTTCCATTTATTCATTATTTATTTATATATAAATAATTAAAAGTCAAAAAAATATTTTAAAGATACCGTTAGTTTTATCTTAGTGAGTAGATCATCATATCCCTTAATAAATTTATTTGAAAAAAATTTCACCGTTAAATTTATATGTTACATTCGAATGTTTCAAGAATTTTTTAATTTTCATGAAACATAAAATTATTTAATCAAACGATAAAATATTATTATTTTCTTTTGTTTTTTTGCAAGTAATTTATATAAAAAATTTTGAATTACGAATGATTTTTTTTAAAATATTTTTCAAATTTTAATGGAGAGGATCCTTCTCCATTAAAAACAAGTCCAAACTTTTATTCAAACGTTCATCCCAATTTTCTTCTTTGAAATACCAAGAGTTTTTATTTTTAATACCACAAAGTATAAACGCTAGAGTATGTGGCATCGCTTGTGCAATTTTGTTTTGACAAGGTTTTCAAAATAAAATTTTCTTAGTTAAGAAAAGCAAGAAGCCCTCGTAATCTCAATTTTGGCTACAGAGTAACTAAGGAATTATTTTTTTTCAGTAGTCAACAAATCTTAACTTCAAGTTACTCGGAAGACTAAACAATTCGTTTGTGTCTAGAACTGTTCCTTCATGTCAGTATCTTCATATTATTCATTTCTGGACTGCGACCCTAAAGATGAAAGAAAACTATTGTATGGGAAAACGATTCTTTTTTTTTTATTTTTTTATGAAAAGACCCCTGGACTTTAATTTGCTCATTTTTCTTGAACATTTTTTGTTTAAGCCAAATTGGTCCCTAGATAGCGTTTTCTCTCAAATGTTTAACTTTGGAATTATTGTCAGGCTTGACCAGGGGCAAGACAGGTAATTTATTAATATTGACCATATGCAGTGGCCATAGCAGACAATATAGGAGGCAGCTAGTAGGAATGGGAAAATTCTTGTATGGATCAGATTCATGGTCATCATCCATTTAAGTGATGTGGGATGATGTGGATTGTGGAGCAACATGGACCAAGGTGTATATGACACTATGTCATGGATCCGATCCATGTAAGAATCTCTTGTGACATTGTTATAGATAGGAAAACTATTTAAATAGATCCGACCTTTGACTCGACATGTAGACCTTGTGGTCAGGATTAAATCTTAAAAAAGACTTGTTTATATCAACTGATGTCATAGATTCTCTAAAATTTAATCCATTTTGTTGATCTATAATTGACATCAAAGACCAGATCTACTTAAATATTTACTGTTATAGATACATCATTGGAAATTGTTTTTGATCAAAGTCAAAATTTAATTTTTTTTATCAGAGTCAAAATTTATATATACAAACTCTTTTTTAGGTGGATGGTACAATTTTTCATTAAATAATAGTGTAAATACTTGTATTCTAATGTGTATACCTGACTTCTTATTTTATTTTTGGCAATCGAGAGGGACTATTTCTTCAATGTTGACTGATTTAGCCCTTGTCTAGAATAAAATGCGTTTTTATTTTGGGGATATTCTCAAATAAAATGCCTTTTTCTAGAATAAAATGCGTTTTCATTGAAAAAATAGGTCAGATGTTATTCACCCCACGTCCAAAGCCCATATTCATCACCAACTCTACTCTTCACCTTCCTTAACTCCTCGACACCCACTCCGATTGTATAAGAGCACCATAACAGGACCGCCCCCTTGAAACTAATTATATCAACGTTTTTGGGTTTTTCTATTTATAGGACTGATTCTGTAATTAATTGTCATTTTAGATTGTGTTAAATGCAAAAAAACGTTCCAATTACACTTTGTTTCCCTTAATTTATTTAATAAGCATTTTACCTCCTTGTCCTTTACTTCTTCATGTTTTGAGACAAAATTACCCTTACTATTTTAATAATTTTGTTTTTCTTTTTTTTTTTTTCTCTTCTTACCAATTTATTTATTTTTTCTCATATTTTTCCTTTTATCTTCATACCATTCTTTCTTTTAACCGCTAAATTATTATACTTCTAGTAATTGGTTAGTTAAAACCTCTAATTTTTTTACATATTTATAAATAATTTATAGAATAAATAAATTTTTTAATACAAGCAATATATATTTTAATAGTATAATATGGATTTTGTAAGTTTTACTAATTCTATAATTAACAAATAAACAAACTATAAAAAGATAAAATAATTTGTAAAAACTAAAATATATATTCTATATTAATGTATTGTATGCAAACAATTTTTTTTTGTGTAAAAGGTATCATCAAACGTTTCATATTTTGGTTAAATTTACTGCAATTCTAAAAACCCTTATATTAGGCAACTATAATATCTTCTTACTATATCTTTCTAATATTACACCACAAATAAAAGGTTTACATGTTTTTTCATTCTATAATTTTATTTGTATACTACAAATTTTTTAATTTCATCTAGCTAAAAAATTTTATTTTTTGTTTGTTAATCTTATTATTAATAGTTAATCATCAACTTTATATTGCAACAAGTTATATTTATTGTATTAAAGCATGATTGACATATAAATTAATTGTTTAGATGTCTCTTATACAACTTTAGATTTATTATAAGAGATTAAAAAATAATATAATCATTTAAATAGTTGAAGATATAGGAAGTGTCTCTTATACAAATCTACAAGGTAGAGAAAATAAATAAAAGGTAAAAAGAAGAAGAGAAAAAAAATAATAATTAAAATAATAGAAATAATTTTATTTCAAAATTGCTCATAAAAGATGAGGTAAAATATTTATTGAATAATTTGAGAAAGGCAAAATATAACTAAAATGTAAATTCAAGAAGTTTTGTGCTTTTAACCCGAAAAGATTTTGTTGACTTGAGAAATTATTTTGGGTTGATAATGTTAATATGGGCTCAAAAGAAGAGCAAAGGGGCATGATATGGGAGAAAGTGTGGGAGGCCGACACGCAGGTGAGAGAAGGAAAGGGATCGGCACCTGTCTCTTATACTGATGGTGATGTATGCCAAAATTTTGGAATAGTAAAGAAGATAGTTATACTATTTTTCAAAAATATGACGTGACAATAAGATATTTGCCGTGGCAACATCGTTGCCCATTTCAAAAGGTAGAGGGATACATCACATGAAAAACAAGGTGGACTTGCACTGATAAAAAAATTCTTTTTTTTCTTTTTGATGGTGGTGGTAGGTAGGAGTTGAGCTCACGGGGTACTAATTGGTCTATAAAATTACTCTCGATTATCTATAATGGACAAAAAAAGAATAAAATAAAGATGAGACATGGGTTTGGTACATAAATAAATCAATAGATGTATATGTACACAAATTATTTTGTTTGGACATTCATAAATAACTGGCTCTAATTAAATAGCTCTTTTTTCACGTTATTCTCTAATAAAATTTGCAATTTCTTTTACACATATTTTTTAATTAATTTTTTCAAAAATTACTCTGGATTAACGTTAAAAAAAATAATAAAATAAAGATGAGACATGGGTTTGATACATAAATAAATCAATAGATGTCTATGTATACACATTATTTTGTTTGGACATTCATATCTGAATAATTAACTGGCTCTAATAAATAGCTCTTTTTTCACGTTATTCTCTAATAAAATTTAGCAATCTCTTATACACAAATAGATGTAATTAATTTTTTCATGAAAAAATTATACTTTATTCAAATCCATATAACAAAAATAATAATAAAAACGAAATCTTACATTTTTGAACTAAATAACGAATTATTGCTGAAAACTCGCCAATCATCATTTTTTGCTGAATTGTGTTTGGTGTTTCTAAGCAATAGTTTTACACATCCAATATTTTCCAGTCCTTTGACAAGTTTTATTTTTTTGTAATGTCATTTAAGGCAACAACAAAATGAATTGATTAAGAATTGAATCTACTATTCCCGTGTCTATATCATTTATTGTTACGTAGCATTGTATTTATCTTTCAAGACATGAAAATTTCGGGTCTCAAATTATATACATTCTTAAGTTTAAAGAAAAATTTGATGTATAATCGAAGTGCATGCATACAAAATTACAAACTACTAATATGCTGTATATTTAAGAAAAAAGAAAATAAAATTCGGTCAAATATTTTGGATAAGAATTAGTAATTTAATATTATTTTAATATATAAATTAATTCAACAAATAATTTTAAATTTACACTCTCGTAAATGATTTTCCATATGATTAATAGTTGTAAAATGTGAAGCTACTTTACAAGGTTATGCGACATAAATGACTCAACGACAATATACACATATAAGTAATTTCTTCACCTACCACGTACACAAATATATACATTTCGATTAAATTAGTAACAGATATAATAATGTCGGGTGGCCCGATCAAATGCATGATCATTGGAATTATTTTCCTATATAAATGAAGCACATTTAGCTCCTTAGCTCACAACCCACTACAGTTCTCTTTTCTCACACTTGCTTAGTGAATTCTTTCTTTAAGATGGCAGCTAACCTCAAACTTTTTCTTTTTACTTGTTTTGTCCTCTTTGCCCTAAACAAAGAAGCAAATGGTGTATTGGATACAAAGACACAAACATTAATCAACGTAGCCAACGCGCGAGGCCCTTATGTTGGCTTGGTAATTCCAAACCAATTTGAAATGAATCCACTACTCCAACATCCAAGTTTCATCGCGAGTAGACTGACTATAGATCATGGAGGTAATATTTGTGCCAAAAAAAACTTCAGAAGTTAACAAACAATTCATTTGAACAACTTTCTTAATATAAGAGTTACAGTTTATAAACTGCCATTTTCTTAATTAATTATTTGAATTAATGTTATTGTGAAGGAAGGAGATTCCGATTTGGACTCATTGAGGGTAAGAAAGTTATAGTGGTTATGACTGGACTTGGAATGGTATGTATGCCTTTTTTCCTTTCATGTTTATGTTATCCTATTAATTTTATTTTTTTTAACAAAATAATCCTATTACAAATTTGCAATAGGACATTTATTTAAAGCTTAATTCTCCCATTGCATTATGCAGATAAATGCAGGTATCACTACGCAGCTTTTGTTGAGTTTGTTCAATATAGAAGGTGTTGTGCATTATGGTATTGCTGGGAATGCAAACCCTTCTCTAAATATTGGGGATGTAACTATTCCTGAGTATTGGTCTCATAGTGCTCTATGGAGTTGGCAGGTAAAACTTGGCAGCTCCCAAAGTATCTCATCAGTCAATACTACTCCCTTGAAAAATAATGAAGTATCAATTTGTTTTTTTTTTTGGGTAAGAAAAGGATTTTGATTTGCAAAACAAAATAACAATTAACAGTCATCCAGGAAATTTAACTCCCCCCCAAATCATCCAACAACAACTTCCTAACAGAATACAAAGTTGAGCAAAAAGCGAGAAATGATAAAGTCGGGTAGCTCCTTCTTTGGCTAGATGATCAATTTGTACTACTACTAATTTTCTTCTTTTCCCAATATCTTGGTGAATGGAGGGAATTTTTATACGTATTAGTATATGTAAGTCTATATTATCCCAAATCATCTCATAAATTTTTGTGGGCTGAGTGACCTTATATTTAACAAGGAATCTAGGATATTATACTATAAATTTAATTTATGTAAGAATTTCACGGTGAAATAGTACAGTCTTGAGTCTCAAATCTACATCTTAAAGTCCATTTATAGATAAACTAGGAAAATACTGGATTTACATTTTGTTTGGGTTCATGCTAGACTGAAACAATTTCTTTCTAAATCACAAATTTTTTGTTCATGCTAGACTAGAAACAATTTATTTCTATAAAATGAAGATCCTAATATAAAAAATATATATGAACTGAATTAGTTATTTATTTATTTATTTTTTACTAGAATTAGTTTTTTCTTTCATCACACGAGTACTAGAATTAAAATTGTATACTCTAATGTTAACGTAAAATGTAACTCCAACCAATTTTTTATAGAAAAAAGAAAGAAAAGTTATCTTACATTCAGTTATTGGTTTAAAATTATACAAAAACATAAAGATTCTATTGTATACCTGCTGAGAAATACATTAGAAAAATGAAAAATTCTATAGTTATGTAGATGAAATTATACCATTTATATTTATAAAAATTTATATATACATGTATTTTAAAAATTTATATTATACAAAATTTTAAAATCACATGGTATTCCTCAATGGACCGTAGAATTGCCTTAAAAATATTTCAGCAATTTTGTGGCAGATATTTACTCATTGTGTGTTAGTTTGAGAACAAATCTGCTGCTCAATTTACTCAATGGAGGCAATAAAAAGGGACAAGTGTATGCATTTTTTAATTATTTTTTGATATATTTTTTAATTATTTTTTATTTCACATATCTCAAATTAATACGGAATTCATTCCAAATAATATCACTAACAATAGAAGTTCGAAAGGTGCCTACTTTACAAATAAGGAAATTCATTATCCAATTAAATTTAATTGCACATCATCTTTTCTTGGATTGCTATACTACATGCTGTGCAGATCAAAATATATATATGAAAAATTAATGCTGCAGAGATTTGGAAAAGGCCCCGACAACGAACTCCCACTTGAAGAGCCTGGGGACTACACAAGAGAAATTGGATATCTAAGATTTGCCAATTACTACACTTCAGATAACGAAACGGCCTGCAATGCAACGCATGACAATCTTCTGAACAATATATGGTACCAGCCTGAGGAAGTTTTTCCGGTAGATGGATTCCCTGAGATAAGGCAACATGCATTTTGGGTCCCAGTTGATTCCCATTACTACAAGATCTCAAAAGCGCTTGAGGTAATCATAGTCTTTGAATTCCATATTTATTATTTCTTCGGTAGTACTTTTTATCTTCAGGATTGGGGGGACCGGTGTCTGTGTTGGTGGCATGGTGTGATGTGTTCAATAATTGAATCAAAAGCGGAAATTATCTTGTCGTGATAAACGTGTGCGCAATATTGATGTGCAAAAATCTAGATTTGATTATTGATGTGCAATTTCAAAGGACTAATATCCATCTTGCACATCAGTAATTTTTTAAAAAAAATTCTAGGTTTTTAAAATTTTCAAAGAACTAATAAACATTTTGAACCCCTTGATTGCAATCTAATTTCCATTTTACAGTCCTAATTTGGTTTTGAACACTTTGTATCCTCAACTTTTAAATCTGTCTCATTTTAGTCAAATTTTTAAAAACCATCCTCAAATTGAAAGGAATGCTTATACAAGTTACAACAACTTAGTCGGATGTACAATAATTTGTCATAATATTTTTGGGTGCACATATAAAGATTTTGTTAGTTTTGTTGAGGATATTAAAAATTTAATTGAAGTGAAACTAATTTGAAAATTTGGGATGGCAAAGGCATCAAACTGAAACCGGAGGTATTAAGTTTTATTCTTCTAAAAAATTAATTTTTAATGAGTTAGTAAGTGATGTAGATAAATATAAAATAAGAGATCTATTCTATTTAGTGTAGATTGGATCTATATAAAATTTTTTCCAAAGAGTACTAGTACAACTGCTAAATGCCTAAATGCAGAAAATGTGCGTGTATATGTGTGGCTAGAATATATTATTTAGCAAGAAGAAAAGGTGTAAGAGTGTTAGAAAAAAATTTTACTACTCATTTTACCATATAGTATAAGTATTATAAATTATTAAATAATTAAAAAAATATTATTTATTTTTTAATTACATCAATTATTGTTATATTAATTAATTTTATATTGTGAAGTAAGTGATCAAATAGGGTGCATTATTTGAATTTTCGGCAGATAGTAATACATACTTTTGAGAAAAAAATAAAGAGTATCTTATTCAACGACCATGTAAAATAATACTCCACTACACTTTTGATGAAGGCTAAAAAAATAGTCTCTCATCTCCCATCAACCCTAGATTTAATTAGCATCCATTATCACCAAGACGACAAAATTGCATTATGTCCATATTGATGGTCCACAATCTGGAAAGTTATCCAAGATTTTTTACTCCTCCGTTAAACACAAAAAAAAAAAAAGTTGAAAGTACAAATCTATACATAATGAGACATCTGTCTAGGAGTGTCAATCGGTTATCCTCTCATAAAATATCGGTTATCCTCTCATAAAATGTGATTCTATTTCTTATCTTATTGTGTATCGTTAAATTCGTTTTTTATCGTATTATGTCGTGTCATATGGTATTTATTTTTTATTGTGTTATATTTATAATTAACTTGTACGAGTTTATATTTAACTCGTTAATATCAGATTATTTATCCTCTCATAAAATATCGGTTATCCTCTCATAAAATGTGATTCTATTTCTTATCTTATTGTGTAACGTTAAATTCGTTTTTTATCGTATTATGTCGTGTCATATGGTATTTATTTTTTATTGTGTTATATTTATAATTAACTTGTACGAGTTTATATTTAACTCGTTAATATCAGATTATTTGAAAAATTACAAACTTGTGATTCATTTGAGTTAAAATCTCAAATTTTAATTTAATAATAATTTAAATAATTATCTAAATATTTTTTAATACATTTTAATTTTAAACCATAAAATTAAAATGATAAAAAATTTAGATAATATTTAAATAATTATTATATACAGATGTGTATAATCAACGTTAAATCTATTATTTACAATTAAAACATACTATATTAAATTATAGTACCTGAAAAAAATTTTAACAAAATCTATTCATCAAATAATTTAACAGATAATTCATCCCAATCCATTTTATTTCATGTAATAAACGAATTGATCTAATAAATTTCAGATCGTATCATAATTTATTAATTTTATATCATATTTATATGATGTTATCGAATCGTATCAGAAATTACATCTCTATGCTACGAACTGAGACATTTTTATTTGTCAAAAGTTACGGCTAAGACATTAATGATCTTTTATTATTATTAATTTTTTGTTTTGTGGTAAGATTATCTACGGTATTTACTTTTTCTCTCCCTAAATTATGGACTCAATAATTCAACCAACATTTCATTGAGTTATATTCGCTTTTGGTAGAAAGAAAGGAATCTTGATGAATAACAAAATTTTATTGCACAGTTAACATCGACAATTTGTACAGGATAAATCTGCTTAATTTTTATGCTTAACGATTTGGACAAAAATACTGATTTTTATGCTCTTGAAGTTCCATTATTTAACCATTTTTTTACGTTACCCTATTTTAGAAGAATTTAGGAATTACTCGAGCAGATTGATCTGAATAATTTTCTAAAATAAATTCTGCATTCAGAATACAATACTAGTAGGCATTGAAGCATTCATAACTTGAATAATTCTTTCAGGGCTTGCAATTAGACGACTGTGTGAATGCAACAACATGTTTGGACGAGAAACCTAAGGTGATAAGGGTTCTTAGAGGAACAAGTGCCAGCATTTACTTAGACAATGAAGCTTATAGAAGTTTCATATTCGACAAGTTTACCGAAACTGAGCCCTGTGGAGATGGAAAGTGCTTCAGTGGCCTTGATTTGCCATCAGCAAAAGGTTCCATTTATTGTTATTAGAGCACTCTCCGACCTGGCTGGTGGTGGCTCTGCTCAGTCTAACGAGGCTTCTACTTTCACTGCTCTTGCTGCTAACAATTCTGTCAAAGTGGTAGTCGAATTTATCAAGATTTTGAGGTTTTTTCCTTGGATGCTCCAAGATGTTGAAAAATGAGGAGTCATATTTTCTTGAATAATCAATGTCAGCGACTGAGAATAAATGTCCAGAATATTTACATGTGGGGCTCGCTTAATATCATCTCTTTATGTTTTCTCGTCTTTGCGAGGACAAAAATTGGACTATGCCTGAATAAAACTCCAATTCAAATCCCTGCACTTCAAAATTTGTTCACTCCTAGTTCGAGTATGAAATTTCTACACTAAACCAATTTTCTCAAAGTTCGTGGCATATATACGTACGTCGTGTGTATATATATATATCTGAAGTTATTCTTATATGAACTGATTCATGATTCTACTTATATATCTTGTGATTAAAATAAAAGTCACATCATCATTTATTTTACAATAATATGCATTAATAACTCTTATTTTAACCACAAAAGTATTATGAAAACGTAAATCATATTCATATAATATTTTTTTAGATGACTATCCTTAGGCATCGACACTCCTAGACTTATTTTAATACGATCGTTAAGGACTTTCATGTAGATTTAGATTAGTATCTTTTCCAAAAACTTTAGTCTTATATAAATCAGTAGTGTCCAAAGTATAAATATCTAAAATCGGTTAATCAATAGATCTAACATACTATCATTATTATTAATTGATTTTAAATTATATTTTTTAACATAATATCAGAATTAATTTATAATGTTTACTCATCTACACATAATAAGGACTTTTCTACGCATTAAGTTTGAACTTTATGGATTTCTATCAGGCCTATGCTTGTCTTGATTACGATATTAGGTTTGACTTTCTAATCTAGCATTAGTCATGTCAATACTTCTTTCATGTGCAAGAGGGAATGCTAGCCCGAGTTATGTATGAGAGCGGATATCAAAATATAAATATTCCACATCGATTAGTTAATAGATTTTGAACTAATTAATAAGATTCATGGGGCACTCCACTAATTGCCAGGTACTATAATATATATATTCTAAGGAGGAGAATAAAAATGGGAAGGAAATCCACAAGCAAAAACAAGAACAAATATAAAACTTCATAGAATGTTTAATGATAATTGATAACTGAAAATCAAGTTAAGAAACAAATGGCTGGGAACAAAAATTATTTTATGACAAATTTTTAACCAATTATAGTAATATAAAGTAGAGTTTTTAGGCCACCATGTAACCGGGGAAAAAAAAACGTAAAGGGTGTGTTCGGTTGGATTTAAAATGTTTTTTTGGAAAAAAATATTTTTCTTAGAAAACATTTTACGTGAAAAAATTTATTTTTCATATAATTTTCGATGTTCAGTTGATAAAATGAAAATACCTTTTTAAAATAAAAATTTTAACGGTTTCATCTGTAGTTTTATGAATACAAGTTAAAAAACTTATAATGATGGTAATAAATACCTTACAAGCAATTGTGATTAATAAAAGATTGATAAAATTCAAAATTAAATGATAGTATATATATAGTAGTAAAATATTATTTATAAGATAGTTATATTTAATGAGACCCATAATTACAAAAAAAACCGAATGGATAAGTATTGTAAACGAAAATAAGTTTAGAAAATAAAATTATAAAAGTAAATATTTAAAATTTAATGTTAATCTTAAATTATTCGAAAAATAAGTTACTCAAAAATTTCATAAGTTATCTTCAATCAGAAGAAAAAATTAAAAAATATTTTTCAATATTTAACAACAAAAAAATTTTAAAAATATTTTTTTTGAAACATTTTTAATCTAACCAAACACTGTGGAAATTAATCCATTCCAGAATCTTACAAAGAAAAGCAAATAGTGAGAGATGTCGACCTTCCACATATCAAGATCGGTCACGTTTATGAGCTGGACTTAAATCATTGACCAGGACAGGATAATTATCGGTGATAAATATTTAAATACATTCGATTTTTAATTTTATATATAAATTTTGTAATTAAAATTAAATTTTAAAAATTTTTATTTATATCAACTGTCATAGATTTTTATATGATTTAATCTACACTTTAAAATTTATAAGTGAGATACAAAATTTCATCTATTTATTTTCCGAGATCCAACTATCCATGTCTGAAAAAAAAACAAAAAATCCAACTATCCGTGATCTCAGTAAAGGATAACCCCACAATATAATAATAAATTTAGTAATACAGGACACTTGTACGTAGCTTGTATGGAAAGTCGACACACGTGAAAGTGCCAAGGGAGAAGCAACAAGTGGGCACCAAAAGCGATGCATGAATATTTAATACTATATTTTCGATCTTTTCAATACAAGACCGGCCAATTTATTAAAATATGACCATTTTTTAAATTTATGGAATAAAGCTATTGCTGGGTGGTAATAAGTTTTAAAAATGTGACTCTTATACTTTGAAAATATATTTGATTACACACTTT